>CM075853.1:28239794-28257294 GCA_037975125.1 Latrodectus hesperus | reverse complement strand
AGTTGTCATTTGAAGCCTTCTGGATGTTAAAACATTTTTTTAAAAGCGTAAGTTGTTATTTTTTACTAAGCAGGTAATGATTGGATTATCACAATCATTAGTAAGAGATAGAAGGCAGAGAAACTTTGATTGATAAAGGAAACTACAACTGAACAAAAGGGATAAAGTAAAAGCAACAAGTCAAGCAACGAAATGACATGCAAAGAGCAATTCTGTATTAAATCAATGTCGGCATTCAACATGTGACTGAAGAGATTTCACACACAGATTTTTTTTTTTTTGAAAAAAACATCTATTAAATTTGTTGTGTTTGTCACAAAACGTTTTGTAGGTGATTTAATCGGATGCAAATTTTATTATAAAATCTAATGCAAATTTTATAATTATAGATTATTACTGTACAATGGAAAGATTTAATGTTTGAAATGTTAATGTTGATTATTTTCAATTTTTTGAATTGAATACTGTATATTTAATAATAATGGGAATACTGAAATCGCTCTTAATAGACATTATTTTTTGTAAATAAAAATTTGAACTTGTTATTTAATTTAATAAATTCATTAAAATATTAATTGAAAAAATTTCGGAATGTACTTTGATCTCAATATAACGTTACATTCGGAGAATCTTTTATAAAAAATGCTAGGGACTTTTTCATATATCAGAAGCTGTCTATACGTCAAATTTCATGATATCATTTAGATAATACCTACTCAAGAAGTTTACCAGAGACAAATTTTGGAATATATTCAAAAGCAAATAAATATGTGCCACTAATGTAAAGTCTTACATTTAGCGAAAAACATTTTTTTAGAGGTGCATCGCAGTTTTTTTAATAAAAACTCTAGAATTACTTATTTAATATTAGAAATAAAAAAAATTGTCTCTGAGTAGTATGTAATAAAATAAAGAGATAATATGTATTTAGTAACTTGAATTATGTAAAAAACAACAAATTTTTGTTTTTGCGAAAATTACTTAAAATTCATTAGTTAATATTAAAAATACTTTTACAAAATGTATTTCCCAAGAAATGCAATTAAAACTTCTCTTTTTGGAAAGTTTTTACATTTCATTTATTTTTATCAGATGAAATGAGTATTTTTATATATGAGAGCTTAAATAATATTTTTCTTGATTGTCGAAAAATGGTTTATTATATTGTAAAATAAATAAAAAAGAGCAAAGTCTAAAAAAATTTAAAATTTAAATGAATTTTTTAAGCTTGTTTTACAAATTTGCTTTTTATTATTTCAGCAATATTAATTAAAAGAAAATTTGTGATGTTGGCTTAAGCAAGGCAATAGTCTTCAGATTCAAAAGAAATTGTTTATATATATTGCAATTATTATTTTAAAATTTAGAGGGCGCTCCGTGGCTGAGTGGTCTAAAGCATCACCGCTAATCGCTTGAGAGCGTAGGAGTGTGGGTTCGATTCCCACCGTGGCCCTGGGTGTTTTCTTCGTTATTCTTCTGTGGTTGTACATCTGTCATTGTGCTATTTGTCCTATTATCGACGAAGACTTACAAGCGGATCTCAAGAATCAAGCATACAAGTCTGAATATATGTAATGTAATAAAAAAATAAATAAATAAATAAAATTTAGAAAATTCTAGCATTTGCAGTTGTTGACATTCATCGAGAAAAAAGAGTGTATTAGTTTATAGCTCAAAAACTTATGTGAGATAAATTTGAATTTCTTTTTCTGATTTGCGGGTCGATTTAAGCGTCAAGAATGTTATCAATTCTCGGAATTGTAGACTTTTTACGTACGTACGTACTTACGTCTTTGAATTCTATCAGCTTTGAGAAGAACTCAAGCATTTTATTATCACTTATTTAAGTTTCTAAGAATTCGGGAATTCCAATAAGATTATTTAATAATTAGTTTCTCAAGTTCGTACAAGATGGTACATTCACCATGACAGACTCACAGGACGATAGACCCTTTATTAAATGTGAGTATCGCATACCAAAACATACATCAAACTCTGTATTAGACTATGATGATAATGTACCTCTAGCTATACAATTAGCTTCAGAAGCTGGAATCTCAAATTCCACAGTGTTTTTGTGTACTGCAGCAGGATATGCTTCTGTTCCCATGAGGCCTTCACAAATAAAATCTGAACTATTAAAAGCTATTTCCTACAAAAATGGTATTGAAGAAGTCAGACATACCAGAAACGGAAAACTAATCATCTCTACAAATGATTATAAAACTGCATCAGAAATTTGTAGAATCCAAACAGTATTAAATGTCCCTGTTATTCCCCAAATACAAATTGAACAATACACTACGAAATTTATTATTCTGTTCATATCAGTGGACGAAAGTCTAGAAAATCTAGCATTAGAAATTGAAAATAACGGCCTTATTGTATCTGAAATATGACGTTTTAATAAAAAGGGATCTCCAGAACTTTCAGAAACTATCTTGGTAAGAGTCTACCGGCATAAAATCCCGTCTCAAATTAAAGTGTTCTTATCTATTGTAAATGTAAAGATCTTTGTGAATAAAGTTCGTCAATGTGAAATTTGTTTTAAATTTACGCATGCAACAAAAAAATGTGAAGTACAATCAGCCTTATGCAGACTCTGTAGCTCACATCACAATAGGAACCATTGTTTAACTAAAGTCTCATATTGTGTAAACTGCAAAGTTCCTTACACTTCAAATGATGCTTCATGTCTATCTCGTGAAGAAGAAACTCGATTTTTGAAATTTAAGGCGATAAACCATCTATCTTTTATTGAAGCAAGACAATTTTAAAGCTCTAAAATCAATTTTGCTACAACTGTAAAATCGGTACTTTTCCGTTTCGCCGGCGCAAATCTCGCCAAGCGAAAATTAAGTCACCAATTGGCGACAACTCATAGTATACACACAAAATTTTTTTAATTTATTTATTTAATTGTTGTTCTCGTGTTCACGCTGTGCGTGGAATGATGGGTGCCAGAGCCTATATTTATTTACTAATTATATTAGATTACAATCTATCGGGTGATGCATATTTTAAAATCTTAATATTATTTTTTTTACATATTTTTTTATGTGAATTTGTTACGATTATTATTTTTTAAGATATATTTTTAAAATCCGTTTTTTTCTAGAGAGATTTCATGAAATTATTAAATTTGTATATATAGCAACATAGCATAAAATTATGAAATGGAAAACAAAGGAGTCGAAATAGAGTAATTGAGACAATAAAAGGCCGTCACATGTTTTGGAAACTTAGCAGTAAAAGGTTACCAGCGGAGATTTCTCTCTAGCGCCGGTTGTATCATTTTTGGCTACTTTATCGCCTGCGCCGGCGAAACGGAAAAGTACCGTAAAATCTAATCAACCATCAGAAATTACTGAAGCTAAAATAAATGACATAGTCACCTCAATACTTACGAAATTTGAAGAGTCAATAGACAAAAAAAATTAGCTATTTAAACCTGACAAAAAGCCATTCTTTATACTATTTTCCAAAAATTTGAAAAAACTGTAAACAAAATTTTTGAAACTAGAGGTCACTCGTCTTCCCCTGCTAGAAGGAAAACTCGAAAAAGTAGTCGAATTCAAAAGCAATCATCAAACCCAAGTAATAGCGACATTAACTTCAATCCAATTTTACCTGTAAATAGTGTATTTAATTTTGGTAACTCTTCTGAAGAACAGTCCGAAATAATTGAAAATGCAAAGCTTAGAAAGGGAAGCAATAAAATTTCCTTTAACAGTACACAACTTTTATCCCGGGTGCATTAGTCTTTAGAAGTCAAATTGTTATCATAATAATCGTAACTTTTTTCATGATCTCATTAATCTCATGGAATGCTCGAAGTGTTCTCAATAAGCGCCCATACATGAAATTTCATTATTTTAACTCTGCGGATGTTATTGCAATACAAGAAACTTGGTTAAAAAAGTTGACAGGATATCTTTATTTAACAAAATAATCTTTCGTCAGGATAAAGAAGACAGCCAAGTGGCGATTTTCTTTTAGCAGTAAATAAACACATTCCAGCAAGGCAAATTTCTCCTATACGTCTCTCACATGATGGCAGAGAACTCTTAGCTGTCAAGATCACAGTGGCAACGGCTACAATAACTATTATTAATGTTTATATTCCTCCTGGAAAATTTTCTTCAGAGTAGTTTAATAGCATAATTCAAGGAATTCAGCCTCATTATATCATCATAGGAGATTTCAATATTAGACATAAATCATTAGGAAGCTGTTCCATTTCATCAAGGGCAAAGGGCAAATGACTTTCTGGAATGGATTCAGAAAGATAACTGCTGCCTTCTGAATTCTGAAATTCCAACACATTACGGTCCACATCATAAAGCTTCATTTATTGATTTCACCTTTGTATCACCAGACATTTATCACCTAAGTCATATTGAATTTCCCCAGATTGTTTTGGAGGTGACAATTTACCATCTAAAACTAGCATAATTATTGGAGATATTGATAACCATATACGGAACAGATCACGTATCCTGTGGTCAGAATTCTTTGCTTCCATCAATATTGATCATGAAATTTCTAATCTTCACTCTATTGAACAATTTAACCATCTCTGCATAAATAAACTTCCTAAGATTCGAAGATGGTAGAAAATGCCATGTAAACCTTATCCCTCATGGTGGTCTTCTAGATGTGCTTATCTCCTGGGCCAAAAAAAACGTCTTTGGTGTAAAGATAAATGCACATGTGATAAGTACGTTTGGATGGCATATAAAAGAACTGCAGCAGAACTACATCGACTACTCATATCTCTCTCTCAAAAATATTGGGATGAAATTATAATTTCAGCTGGAACATCAAAAACTATTTTCCACTTATTAAAAAATCTCCAAAATTTAAGCAAGTTATCATTACCCCTCTGTGCTTCTGCCTGGGGAAAGCTAACTTACTATCGAGTTAATCGTAATCATCCTCTGGCCATTAAAGCCAAATTGTGGCTCGACCAACAAGGAATAAATACCTCGTGCATATTAAAAGTCTCAACAGACTGGCCAGAAAAGTCAAAAATCTCCATTTGTTCCTCGAGTCACCCTTTTCACACAAAATCATTGCCAAAAGATATAATTTGTAAGCTATTTCACCAGGTTTGTGAGTCATTATGGCAGACAAATACGCTGATTTTTACAGATGCTTCCAAACAGGGATCAAATGTGGGTATTGCAATAATCAATTTTACAACTAGTTTATCAATAACAGGGAAAATTAGTTCCAAGAACTCCATCTTATCGGCAGAGGCTATGGCACTGTTTATTGGAGTCTCTAAAATATGTAATTTTCACAGATTCACTTTGTTGCATCTCTGCTCTTTCGGACTGAATAATAGTTGGTGATAGGACATGACCAACTATTATTAAACTGCTTCGATTCCAAATGATTCAATCTACTCAAAAGTACTTGTCAATACAGTTAGTTTGGGTTCCGGCACATTCAGGGATTGCAGGCAATGAAATTGCAGACTCATTGGCGAAAGCAGCAACACTGAGTCAATATGCTGTACGATCTATTTCTCCAGAAGATATGAAACAACACATTAAGAAATATTTTTTTAAAGAAAGTCAATCAATAGAAAAATAGCAAATGTGCTGAAGCGTTCACTCATCTCACATCTATTCGCAAAAATCATAGGCTGTTAACGAAATCGCAGACTAGAAGATGTATGGCTGGCCAGAGCAAGAACAAGATCTTCTCCTAACAATTCGATTCTATTTAGGTTTAATCTCTGGCATACAGACCGCTGTCAATGCGGTGAACCTGAAACTATAGATCATATTCTCCTAGATTGTCGTTTATACGAACATGTGAGGAATCAACTACGAAAAAATTTAGGAATAGGATCATTATCATTCGTCTGGATAGTTGAACTATCTACAAATCCAGAAATTAAAATTGTTGCATGCTGTGAATTTCTACGCCTGTCTAACACATTCTAATCTTAATGAAAAAAGAAAGTTACAACTCAAAATCCTTGAACTATTTTCTAACACGAATTTATAAATCCGAAATTTTTCTTCTCATATCAAGACGTTTCTGTTAGTGATCACCGACTTTAATTGACTTTACTTAAATAAAGTTAGTCGATTGACTACATAAATCCTCTCCAAATACCTTCTTCAATGAGAGATACAAGCATTTTAACACAAAGCTCCAAAAGTGTCCACCATAACCTACCGACCTTAATTTAAAATTTATTAATTAATGAAATTTTTAAAAATTTAAATCGTCCTTGTCAATTTAAACTAACCATAAAGTGGATGTTTTGTCATGTCTTTTTCCTTTTCCTTTTTCTGCTGTTTTCCTGTCCATGTGTTAAAGGTTTTAATCAATGGAAAACAACTTCTTCAACCGATGTTTTGCTCCTTACATAAAAAATCGCTTTATTAAGAAAATGAACTTCAAAACTATTCTCAGACATTCGATGGTAAATTTCGCCTTATTTGCTGCCACTCGAAGAATGTCATTTGAAGATAGGCAGAAAATTTGTCGAAAAGTCAGATTTACAACGCCGTTCCAATACGATAAGACGTAGTGATGATACATTATCTGACGTCATGGATATTTTAAACCAATGAGAATCGCAATAAACGGGCATACTTAGGATCTCAACTGTAACGAAAGAAACAACCCCACACGCACAATTTATGGTTAAAAATGCATTCAGATTTAATTTTATCAGAATGCTATAATATCCAGATTTTTTTAAAGAAGAAAATTTGAAAACAAATACGTTTATCTGTTAATATATTGAATTTGAAAATAATCGCTTTAAAGAATAAAATGTATCAAATGTATAGTATCTGTTATCATCTGAAAATGTTTTTTTTTATATTTCAGATGTATTTGAAATATAACTTATTTGAAAGGAAAAAGAAGGAGCATTTGAAAGAAAGTTTTTTTTTCTCCCCTAGCTGCAAAAATATTAATTGTAAGAATTATGATTACATTTATATACTTTTAGATAGACATCAATGACCTTTAATAATAATGAGTACATTTAGCCATATCCATAGAAAATAATTTATGATTTTCAAAAGTAGTCAAGTGAGGAACTTAATATTTAACTTAGAAGTCAAATTTTGAATATTTTACTAGGTTAAAATAGTATTATTGACATCTTTTACATAATGTTAAACCACAATGTCTTTATTATGATAATACTTCGTTCAGTCCAATATTGCAACGTTCCAAATGTAAGAAGTACATATTTATATAAAAAATCTAAAATTTTTGCCTTACATATCTGACTGTCTTGCGTTTTCTCTGGTAAATTAAATCTAAAAAAAAATTGTTTCTTTTAGAAATATAGAATGTAATTATTGTAATTTGTTTATATGGGAAATCCATTGTTAAATTGAAAAATAGAAATTGTTTATTTTTATTTAATATTCATTTTGGGATTTTTGAAATGTGATTTAAATCTGGTAGTTTGTTTGCTGTTTAAATTTTATAAATATTACACTATATAAAGACTATCAATTTAATAAATAAATTATTGCAAAACATTTCTGTTGTGATGAATAAAATATTTGCTGAAGTAAAAAATCAAAATTAAAAATTTGCTAAAAAATTACTTTGAAATTTTAATATTTTAATTTAAGAATGCAGTATTTTGTTATTTTCTGTAAATCCTTTCAGAATCATTAGACAATATAAATTAATATCCTAATCACTCATGCATAAGACAATGAAAGTACCCATTTCTTGTTTCAGAATATATTTTAAACTATCAAAAGCTATTCAAGGAAAAAAAATTTCTACATTTCCCTATCACATATCAATCATTCTCGTGCCAATAAGTTCTTAGATGTAAAAGATGCCTTCTTCGAAGAGATGCAAAGGGATTTGGCATTGGTAAAAATCTCTTGATGGGGAATCGATTTCAAAAAATATCATATTTCATTGCCGTGAATAGTTTCAAGGGGCTGGTTCATTTCATTTTACAGATTTTGAATTGCAATAAAATTACGTTTGTGATTTTACATCTTCACCATTTTTATTTTTACCAATATCTTTCAGAAAAAAAATAAATATATATTCTTTCTAATATTTCAAAGTAAGCAATACATAATGCATTCATTTTATATTTAAATTTTTAAGCAGAGCAGCGCTTCTTAACACTTTTTTATTTAATGGATGACATTAAAATATATTGCCTAGTGAGATTAATATTTTAAAGAAATTTTGGTAAGAAAATACTTTAAATCAGCAATATTAAAACAATTTTACTTTGAAATAATTTTGGATATTGAATATAATCTTGCAGTCACAGTATGCATTTTAATAAAGTATAATTTTTTTCTTATTAAATTGAAAGCATTTCAATTTAGGAATAAATTAAAATTGTTTTAAAATATACTTTATTGATATAAAATTCGATTGAAATAACAAGCATTAATTAAATTGTTTTCATTCCAAATTCATTTGCAATTTTATTTTTTCTAAATTGGAATATGAATTTTTAATTTCTTCATCTTTTACATTCAATAATTAGATCGGGAATTTCTATTCAGTTATTTATTAGGTGATTTTAATATAAATGAAATTAAATATTTTCATGTAGGTCTACCTTCTCTGTCCCAAATGTCGAGTGGTTCAGGCCTCCCCATCTCATATTTTTCAGTGCATTGGGGGTGAGAGAGGGGACATAGAGTTGAGACCGGAGGTGGTGCTTGAGAGACTGACTATTTTTGGATTCATGGAGCTGGTGTATGATGGTACTGTCACGCCAGTCGGGGATAAGCAACAGCAACAACAAATATTTTCATTAAACATAAAAAGTTACAGATGTTATGTGCAGAAAATAAGAGGTGATTTCTGTTTACATATTCAATAGCAACTACTCACATAATGATGATTGATGGAATTGTAACGTTAATATGATTTAATTTTTATTTAATTTTTTTTATTTACGATTTAATATAATTTCTAAATATAAAGAGGAATAAAATTCTAGAAAAAAATTTAAAAGCAATCTGAAAAAAAAAAGAAATTTGAAAAATGTTTTATGCAATAATTAGCGTAGATAAATATAGATTGAGATATTTGCGAGGAAATGTTTTAAAGATAGAGTACTTAAATGGCAGGGTAATATGTGATAATTTAGAATTTAAGAGCTCTTATAGAGTTGAATAATATCCAAATATTTTATCATCAAATTTAAATATTTGAAGATTTTGTACGAAAAAAATTTTACAAAATCTTCAAGTATTTAAATTTTCGTTCTGGATATTTGACACTACAACGGATGAAATTAAAAGAAACTTATATAAAAGGGTACTTAATAGATGTATATCGTAACTAAGGAATAGGGATTTATCATATTTTGAGTCCTTATCTGCCAGTCTCAGGTGTATCACTTCACTTGGAAGACAATGTGATTCCCTTTTACTCGCCTTAACCAACATAAAAGTATGGCGGTCTTTGGTTTGCAAAATCCTTGAGCCTGTAACCTTTAAATTGCAAAATTGATGCATTAGTCTAGCATGCAACTGTAACTTAAATTTATTTATTTGAAATTGAAATGTCATCAAAAAATACTTTTTCATTAAAATTGTGCATATAAAAATTTATTTTTATCCAAGTTTAATAAAGTTATTATCATTTATTATTTTATTAGAGGGGCGAAACTTGTAACAGGAATTGTTTGTAAGCTACAGAATTAAAATGGATTTTTATATAGTAAAACTTTTAATATATCGATATGAAAGAAAATTTAAAAACATAAAATCGGAAAAAAAAAGTTTTAGTTAATGATTTCGTAAACTTTATAAAAAATTATCAACCCTTTTTTTAATTTTTTTTTACGAATCAATCACTTCCGCGTAAATATACATGTAGATGCAGAATATTTCTTTCTCCCAATGATGGGGGATGACATGCCGTCGGGTGTGTGTCCCCGCGTGGAATCAATCACTAAAAATATCCTGTTTCACTCCAGTGGGAATTGTTGTGAAGTATTCAATCTTTTTTAGCTTTCTTAAATTCAAAGTTCGACGGAACTAGGCTTGAATTCAGATCTTGCGTGTATTTCTTTTTTTAAAATATGTCATAAAGTTTAGACTTTGGAAGCCTAAGTAAGGTTGAGATTCTCTGAGGAAAATTACTTTTATGTGAGGTATTATTTGATTTATTAAGAGAAATAAATTGACTTTTAAAATGTTTTTAACAGTCAAATTAAAATTATTTTAAAATTATTGAATTATTAGTATATTGTTTTTTGCTACTTATTTTTTGCAAATCTATTTTTAAACAAATCTTATTATTGTTATCGAATAATTCTGATTATATGATTTATTTTAAATATGTGCACACACATAGGCACAAGTTTTCCAATTTGCATATAAAGTTAGAAGTACGCATGAAATTTTTAACTGTCCTAAAAATAGAAAGAGGGTTCTGAATAAATTTATCATTTCAAACAAATGTAAAATTTCTTTCATGCATATGTTGATGCGCTATATTTTTTAATATAGAAATGTTAGTTTTAAACTAATACTTTAATTCAATTTGAGTACAGCTTTTGTTAAAATCTGAATTAAAATACATGTTATATACAATTTTTACAAATAAAGTTAAATGTATTTATTATACGAAGAGTTATTTAAGATTTTTTTATTTCTCAGTTAAGATTTGTTTTAAAATGTGATTCATATGCAATTTGCAATTTTCTGGTGAACACACTTCTATAATATTCCTTACTTGGTGATAACGTCTTGCGAACGTTTTGTTTTAGCCTTGGAACCTTTCCTGAAAGGATTAATGTGGAGGTAATAATGTTAACACTTAAAGGAATTAGTTTAAATCCATATTTTATTGAGAGTCTCAATATTTGTCTTTATACAGTGATATTTCATGTTACAAAAATTGTTTGTAGTTCTATAAAAATGTTTCGCATAAAGGAAATTCTGAGCGTTTTGTTTCAGCTGTGGAACCTTTCCTTAAAGGATTAGTAAGGAGAGTAATAATATTAGCACTTAATGGAATTAGTTTAAATATACATTTTATAGAGGATTTCAATATTTGTCTTTATACAGTGATATTTCATGTTACAAAAATTGTTTGTAGTTCTATAAAAATGTTTCGCATAAAGGAAATTCTGAACCTTTTTTCAGCTGTGAAACCTTTCCTTAAAGTATTAGTAAGGAGAGTAATAATATTAGCACTTAAGAGAATTAGTTTAAATATACATTTTATAGAGGATTTCAATATTTGTCTTTATACAGTGGTATTCAATGTAACAAAACTTGTTTATAGTTCTATAAAAATATTTCTCATAAAGGAAATTCTGAACTTTTTTTTCAGCTGTGAAACCTTTCCTTAAAGTATTAGTAAGGAGAGTAATAATATTAGCACTTAAGAGAATTAGTTTAAATATACATTTTATAGAGGATTTCAATATTTGTCTTTATACAGTGGTATTCAATGTAACAAAACTTGTTTATAGTTCTATAAAAATATTTCTCATAAAGGAAATTCTGAACCTTTTTTTCAGCTGTGAAACCTTTCCTTTAAGGATTAGTAAGGAGAGTAATAATATTAGCACTTAATGGAATTAGTTTAAATGTACATTTTATAGAGGCTTTCAATATTTGTCTCTTTATACAGTTTTATTCAATCTAATGAAACTTGTTTATAGTTCCGTAAAAATATTTCGCATAAAGGAAATATTATCGTAAAATTAGTTAAATTCTGTTATGTTGATGTTGGAATTAATTTGGTAAATATTATTATTAATTGAAGTCTTATTACTTCTAATTCTATTGTGGTACAAATGTTTATCATTCGATATAAAGGTCAATTTTTATTAATAATTAATTATAATTATTAATAATAGTTTTGTAACAATAAAGAAGTCAAATTTATACATATGGATGTTGGCAATAAAAAATAATATTATAGAGGATATTTTGCCTATCTTTTTTCTTTTCCACGCATCTAGATGGTCAAACTTTGATAATATCATTGCAGAAAATAATCACGGGATTGTTTATTTGATTGTTACTTATATTTTCTTATTTCTATCACACCAAAATAGCTATAAACAGCAAAGATTTACTTTGCTGTTTGAAAACATGTTGAAAACATATTTAAATGATGAATTTAATTCTTAATTAGTTCTATTATCTTTACAAAACATCCCATTAGTGGAGAGACGCTAAGTCCTACGAATAGTTAATATGGCCTCTTAGGACAGCTGCCTCAGTTCGAATGAAAGAAATGGTTTCAGAACATTTACTAATCAAACTTCTAGAACTTCATGCTTCTAGAGAATCAGTTGTTATTTCATGACTAAAAATCAAATCGGTATGTACTATAAGTGGTGAGTAACTACTATTTAGAGAGAAAATATAGTTTTCATTTGGTATTAAAATACCTCTTAGATGGTTCCATTTACCATTGCTATGGTTCGATACATTGTTTAGATAATATTAATGCAAACCCTTTCGCAAAGATCTGTTGTCATCAAGAAGCCTTAAATAATAGCGCAATGAGAAGAATAAAACATATTCATGAATAGTTGTGTGTCCGATCATTAAAATATTTTAAAAACTACACTTTTAATTCAAATGAAAATTAAGAAATTTTAATGAAAAATTGCTTTATCGAAAATGAGTAAAGTTATTTATTTAAATGAATGATTTATGTGCTTTTTATACAAATTTTAAGGATCCAGTGAGTTTCTGTTAAAATTTCTGAGGATCATTTGTAAAATGACTAACGAACATATATCTGAAAATAAAATGAAAAATTATTTTTACTTATTCTAAAATCCCCATTATAACGAACCTATTCAACGGATTAATAGCGTTAAGAACTTCACTTGATTATTCAAGCTATTAATTAAAATTTTATGCGTTTCGTTGAATTTAGGTGACGAGCGAAAAAGCTTTCATGAGAAACAAATCATCATTTATCGTGAAATACATTCGCTGGTGTTTTCATTTCATTTATCTGTAAAGTACTCTACTATTCTAACTCACTTGTTTTGTTCTGAATACGCGCTTTTTAAAAACGTAATTTCGATTGCATTGTTTTATCTAAATTAACTATCTTGAAATGTCACAGAGTATGAGGATTTGGAAACAAGAAAAAATAAGCGCTAACGTTAATAATATGTGTGTTTTCCCTTCTAAAAATTTGAAAATGCTTTTACAGTGTATTAATTGCTTTGTTCACTTTTTAGACAAATACAACTTAAAATTGTTAGTTATATCTAGTAAAATATCATTTTAAATTATTTATGTTGTATAAAGAAATGTGCATGATTTAAGAAAGTAATGTAAAATTAGCATTTTGTGTGAAAACATTAACTTAAAATTCACTTTAATTATATATTTGTTATTCTTACCTATATTTATCTATATGATGTTTAACAAGTTAGTTATGTTGTTTGTAGCTGTGCTCTGAATGAAAAATACGCTATTTTAACGGCGTAACTAATTTCTATCTTTTTTTAATGTTTACAATGTTATGTTATCACTTTTAACTTATGTTTAAATATCAAATCGTATTATTTTTGCTCCAGTCAAATAAAATAAATTTGTGTAGTTTGTTAGTATGCAAATGCAGTATTACACCAAGTAAACAATTTTACTTTTTTATTGCTTTTAAATATATTGAAAATAATTAGATGGTTTTGACAAATATATTAAAATTTCAAAATTATTACAGTTTGCTTTAAAATACTCGCAGTTTTAATTAGTATAAGGTATTAAATATGTGTGATTCCTTCAAAATTTTAATCATAAAATGATATGATAATAAATTATTGTGAATTTTAATAATTTAATTAGTATAAGGTATTAAATATGTGTGATTTCTTCAAAACTTTAATCATAAAATGATATAATAATAAATTATTGTGAATTTACTTTTGTTTTGTGATATCAGCGCTTTTTTACTAACTTAAATAGAAATTTACATTTGAAGAATCCTAAATTTCTGCATCTTCCTATAATCCTGATTGATTAATTGAAAATATTATTTTCTGTTATTTATTCTGCTTTAACATATTATTTGCGGGGTGTGGAAGTATAATGGTTAGGGCATCGTCTTCCATAAGGAAGAGTGGAATTTGATTCCCAATGTCGCCAAAGACCCACCAATTAGCACAAGCTTTTACCAATTATTCCCACCAATTTGTACACATGTGATATAAGTGCTCGTTAAATCTGTGAATTCGAAACACCTGTGGTTGGTCGTTGAGCAGTTACCATGGGTGTAATGATGCTGGAGAATACTTCCTCTTCCGTTCAGATCAATGTCAAAATTGAAGGAGTGAATCCTCTGCTAGCGCCATCTATCGGAATAGTTTAGAGAAAAGTCTTACTTTCGCTTTCGTGGTGCTCGGCTTAAACGACAGACGCACTGACTACTGACTTAAATTCGCATAACCGTCGACAGAGTGAGCTTCACTTATTTAAGTTTCATAAGTAACAACAACAACACATTTTATTAACACTAATTTAAAAATAAAAATAAAAATTTTGAAACACACTTTTATAGTTATCGAATTTTTTATAGCAGAAATTTTATCCTAAGTAATAAGGATACGTTATTTTGACCATTAAATTTGAATCAGTAAAAGGAATTTTAAAAGTTTAATCAAATTTTAAGGAAAATTAATTAGAATCACTTTAAAATTGAAAAACGTTTACTTAATTTGAGAACATTATATTTGAAAACATTATCAACGCTTGGTAAATCATTTTAAAGTTAGGCAAATGTCTTAAAATGTTATGGATTGTAAGGTAACATTATATTTATAAACTAATTATTTAATTTACAATATGAAGTAACTTTGTTTTTAATGTTTTTTTTTGGAAAGTGCATTAATATTTTAATAAATATTCAGAAACTGTACTGTGGTAAGGATAGTATTTCGTTCCCTAAGGGTTCTTTTGATCACGATTTGAAATTACAGAGACCTGTGATAAAAATCTTAATTCTTTAGTTAATTGATACAATTAAATGTCCTTTCATACCATAATGAGTTTAAGATTTTGTGAATACTGTGTTCTAAAAATAAATTAACTGATTCTTGTAAATGAAAAAAATTATTTATTTTGAGTTAGTTTTTTCATAGAAATTAAAACAATTTATTTATGAATGTAATTAAATAATTTACAGGAACTATACATACATAGCGGAACTGGCGAGCTCTGGACTGTACTTTTAGGTTAACAGTTTTAGATTAATCGCTCATAACCAAGTGCCTCGTCATTTTGAACTCCGGTCAGTTGACGAGGTCACATCTGAGCTGGCACCCTCCTCTCCAGTCTCCAGATCTAACCCTCACTAGCGGAAGGAATTTAGACCTCCCATATGAACGTGAATACTTCCCCAACCCACTCAGCTCCAGCAAGCCAGTGAGGGAGTAAACGTAGTCACCTTCCCTATCACTGCCAGAGACAAATGATGTTTCACTTTGCTGATCTTAACAGGATGCGGTGTGAAGAAACCGAGCCACTGGAGCTCTTACACGAACTATACAAGGATAAATCACCCAGTAATTTTTGATAACAGTTTTGAGGAAAATAAAACAATAGTTTTCCTTTATGTCTCTTTCATGACGGATATTTAGCTGCTATTTTAAAACTACAATGACGTTTTCATGTTTAGAAATTGAATTAAACAGAAGAAAATGTGGGAAGTAAAATTCATATATGAGATATGCATTTTAAAAATTTTTTATAGATTTAAATCTGGAGAATAATATTTTTGGATTATTTTCTAATACTGAGCAAAATGAATTTTTGTAAAATTATTGTTCTTATTGAAATAATTTGCACAAATTCTCGAAACGTTACTGGTTTAAAGTTAACTACTATACTAGTAACGTTTCGTTAAGTCAGAAATTACAAATGAAGAATTAGCCAAATAAATAAGTATCGAGTAAACCATAAATAAGTATCGAGTAAACGAGTAAAACAATTTAAATAAAACAATATTTCATTTAAATTGTTTTTATTGTGTGTGTGTGTGAAGTAATTTGCACAAATAATCGAAACGTTACTGGTTTAAAGTTAACTTCTATGCTAGAAACGTTTCGTTGAGTCAGAAATTACAAATGAAGAATTAGCCAAATAAATAAGTATCGAGTAAACCACGGGGCCAATATTTTATATAAATTGTTTTTATTGTGTGTGTGTGTGAAGTAATTTGCACAAATAATCGAAACGTTACTGGTTTAAAGTTAACTACTATACTAGAAACGATTCGTTGAGTCAGAAATTACAAATGAAGAATTAGCCAAATAAATAAGTATCGAGTAAACCATAAATAAGTATCGAGTAAACGAGTAAAACAATTTAAATAAAACAATATTTCATTTAAATTGTTTTTATTGTGTGTGTGTGTGAAGTAATTTGCACAAATAATCGAAACGTTACTGGTTTAAAGTTAACTTCTATGCTAGAAACGTTTCGTTGAGTCAGAAATTACAAATGAAGAATTAGCCAAATAAATAAGTATCGAGTAAACCACGGGGCCAATATTTTATATAAATTGTTTTTATTGTTGTGTGTGAAGTAATTTGCACAAATAATCGAAACGTTACTGGTTTAAAGTTAACTACTATACTAGAAACGATTCGTTGAGTCAGAAATTACAAATGAAGAATTAGCCAAATAAATAAGTATCGAGTAAACCATAAATAAGTATCGAGTAAACGAGTAAAACAATTTAAATAAAACAATATTTCATTTAAATTGTTTTTATTGTGTGTGTGTGTGAAGTAATTTGCACAAATAATCGAAACGTTACTGGTTTAAAGTTAACTTCTATGCTAGAAACGTTTCGTTGAGTCAGAAATTACAAATGAAGAATTAGCCAAATAAATAAGTATCGAGTAAACCACGGGGCCAATATTTTATATAAATTGTTTTTATTGTGTGTGTGTGTGAAGTAATTTGCACAAATAATCGAAACGTTACTGGTTTAAAGTTAACTTCTATACTAGAAACGTTTCGTTGAGTCAGAAATTACAAATGAAGAATTAGCCAAATAAATAAGTATCGAGTAAACCACGGGGCCAATATTTTATATAAATTGTTTTTATTGTGTGTGTGTGTGAAGTAATTTGCACAAATAATCGAAACGTTACTGGTTTAAAGTTAACTTCTATACTAGAAACGTTTCGTTGAGTCAGAAATTACAAATGAAGAATTAGCCAAATAAATAAGTATCGAGTAAACCACGGGGCCAATATTTTATATAAATTGTTTTTATTGTGTGTGTGTGTGAAGTAATTTGCACAAATAATCGAAACGTTACTGGTTTAAAGTTAACTTCTATACTAGAAACGTTTCGTTGAGTCAGAAATTACAAATGAAGAATTAGCCAAATAAATAAGTATCGAGTAAACCACGGGGCCAATATTTTATATAAATTGTTTTTATTGTGTGTGTGTGTGAAGTAATTTGCACAAATAATCGAAACGTTACTGGTTTAAAGTTAACTTCTATACTAGAAACGT
>CM075853.1:28222294-28237294 GCA_037975125.1 Latrodectus hesperus | reverse complement strand
GAATATATTTATAATATATATATATATATATATATATATATATATATATATATATATATATATATATATATATATATATATATATATATATATATACAATTATTCTCTGCTCTGAAATAAAGGCATGCTTAATTTTGGGCTATATTTTCATTATGGAAATTATAAAGCTAGACCACAAAGATTCTATCATTAGCTTCAGTTAGTCTTGTGAAAGAAATTTTGTAATTAAATTTGAAAATTTCTCTTGAAAATAAAAGTGTAATCACATAATTTTACTAATATATCAAAGTTGTTGGGAATGAAAAAAAGGTTTCATGATAAGTGCGATCACATTAATCAAACTATTATATCCGTGCAAAATATTTCGTGCTTTTTGCTAAGTTTTTCAAGATTAGCCTGGCTAATATGCAAGTGATCATCCAAAATACAAGAAAGATCAGAGATATCAGTGGAAAATTTACTCAGCCGATAACACATTATACATGGATTAACTGATTCAAATTGCAACATCTTGTGCAAAATGGATGGCAGACAAACTGTGTAGTTAATGTAGATGTCATCTATAACCACTATTACACGTCTCGGGATAGAATCAAAGAGTTTTTAGATGTATTCTTAGTTTGAAGTAGTCTAGGCGGCTTTTTCACCATGTTAAAATTGATATGGTGCTGCAGTGAGTGGTTTATCCCGGACCATTTAGTATGCAACCATTAACAACATGTTAGCAATATATTGGGAAAATAGACAGACCAAGGAAGGGAAATTCAGCCTGATTCAAGATAAGGAAGAATACTTGAACATTGTGTGATAGTTGTGGTCACCTATTATCCTGTTGGAATATGGCTAATGGAAATGCTCAAAACAAAACAGGACCAAGGGCTTCAACACCTGATAGATGTAGTATTGACTGCTCAGTGTACCCCCAATGTGTACTAGGGAGATGCTGGTATGAAATCCAGTGCCATCCGAAGACATCATACCGAGTGTATAACGCAACACTTCAACAGTTTCTCTCCAAACAGTCTCCAGACTCAAACACGACTATCATAGTGTTGCAGGAATATACAGGATTTGTTATTAAGGTTAATGTGTCATCATTCTTTTAAATATATAATTCTTTGTTCTCACCATTAGCTACGCAAATGCCTCTGCTTTTGAGTCAAGTGTACATAAATCAATAAACACCTTGTGTACATTTTACTCAACTTCAAATGATGTCGAAATATATGAGCAGGCACCGAATGATGAATAGCAGAATGAATCTATTGGTCTATCGTTTGTGATATGACTGAGGGATCCTTTACTGCCATGTGCAGATTATACCTGTCATCACGAGTGCAGTGGTGCAACGGGATGGTTGTCATCGATTATCTCTATTCACCATTTCCTATTGCATCCTGCAATTACAGATCCGTATCACAGTTATTTGGTTTCGTCCAATATGATTACCAAATTTACTAAAGGATGATAACCCACAATCTCTATACGAGTATTCAACCATTTTTTGCCGGACAAATTCAGAAATTTGCCTGAAAGACGCTTGAGACTTTCTGCGTAGCATAATTAAACACCTTAAGCAAAAAGAGTCTTTCTTTATATCGTCAATTTCTTATCCACTTATAAAATGCATGCATATGTCCCATAATGAAAGCAATGAAGACATGATGTAAATTTCACATACAATCTGTGCTTTCATTATGGGATTGCACTTTTGGTATCCCATAATGTAGATAGTAAGTTTTTCTATAAAAGTTATTATGAATTAACAATTTTATAGCTCTGTGTTTTTTATTCTTTTTATACAGCAAAATATTTTTACAGACTCTGATGAAAGACAGATTAATTTATAATTTTAATTCATATTAATTGAAGTAGTAATTGCCTTACACATACATACAAATACTTCCATACTTGGTAATAAGATTGCCGATAGCTTGGCCAAGACTGCCTCTATGATAACCTGCATGACAACGCTAAATTAACCAATTCTGAAATTTTCTCAATCAAAAGGAAGGAAATAAGTACACTTTGGAGAGTTCCTCCTGCTCACCCGTGGTACTTTGGCAAAAAGTCTCGATGATGCCACACTCAATAGATCGAGGAAACAGCAGACGGCTCCCTCACGCTTTCTGAGCGGCCATATCAAATCACTTACCTTTCACCAGGGCTAGAATCCCTATTCAGAGTGTCATTGCTGTGGGACTGCTGAAGCCTCCCCCGATCATATTCTTGTTTGTCCAAATTTAACAGTTTTTGAGATTTTAAGAGATCTGATTTATTTTTGGACCTTCTGGATATTTTTGGTTTATAGAGATGGTGTAGCTTAGCTACATCATCTGTGATTAGAAACAACAACTTCAATACTTATATAAACATGTATATTTATAAAGTTTTAAGTTTTCAAGTGGAAACTTTCTTTCAATACATTTGCATTTTTTTAAAATGAAGTTTAATCATAGTTAACAAACTATAGATGTAAAAATATTTCAAACATCCGTTAAAAACTAAAATATGGGGTTGAATAGAATAACGTATCTAAGGAAATATTTCGCAATCATTTTTTCAAATTTAAGACTCAAAAGTAATCCTTCATTAAACTACAATTTAAAATGATTTAGTTTTCATGTATATAATAAGGAATTGTTTTTAACATTTTTGGTAGGGATGAAATTTTGTTATCGAAAATTAAATATTAAGCGGGTTAAATATATTGCACTTACACTGGTGGAAATGCAATTAAAGACACTCAAAAGTTCACTTATTTTTTAAATTACTTTTATTTGAATCATATTTTTAGTTTTCAATTATTCGGTGTAAAAAAATTGCAAAGAAAACTTAATTTACTGAGACATTTAGATCATTTAATCAAAAAAGTCCGAAATTTCGAGTGGAAATGCAATTAGAATACTTGTTGTTTTTCGAACAAATTTATTAATTAATAATGAGTGACACCTCCATTGTTTTCAATTACTTCATGCATTCTATTTGGCATCGATTTCACAAGAATTTGAAGGTAATTCAATGGCAAATATGACCATACATCACAAATTTTGTCTTTTAAGTCCATTACTGACTCAAAGTGGCCGTTTTCGTAAACTTTTTGTGTTATCAATCCGCAGATATTTTCAATCGGGTTCAGATCAGGACTTCTAGCTGGCCATTCCATAATCTTGATGTTTCGCTCCATTAAAAAGGCTTTTGTTGCTTTAGAGTTGTGAATGCTTGCATTGTCTTGTTGAAATATCCTGGAATCTTCCTCCATATCTTCGTCATAATTCAACAGAAAATTATCTAAGAGTTCAATATAATCGGAGGAATTCGTTTTAGGTGTGATCCAACAGATGGGGTTTGTTCCATAGCTTGAGAAAGCTCCCCACACCATCAATGTGCCTCCACCGAAATTGCAGCTAACTGAAATCCCCTTTTTGGTCCCTATGCGATGCCAGTAAGAATTTTTTCGATCTGGTCCATCTAAATTAAACTTTTTCTCATCAATGAACACCACATTGTTCAATTCAGAGTTTGCATGTTTTTTTGCAAATTCCAAACGAGCCTTCTTATGCTGAATACTTAAAGAGGTTTGCGATGTTTTTTCGCTCATTCAACAACTCCAAACTGACTGATTATTTATCTGATTCTTCGAGTTGTAACAGGTAGGCGTAAATCTCTCCTAATTTTAGTGGAATTTACGTTAGGTCTTATTGTCTCGCGAATTATCTGCCGCTTTTGACGGTCACTTAATTTACTACAAATACTTCAACACCTCTTAACTCAATACATATCACCTAGATTTAAGAAACAGCACACAAAGTTGGTGAGCGATTAATTTTCTTTGCAATTGAGCTACTTGAGCCTTATTCCTTAAAAATTAGAATTTTTGCTTGCTCTTCTATCGAAAGCCTGATGTTACGTCCAATTCTATAACTACCTTTGAATAATAAATGTTTGAGCCAAGATGTTTTGAAATATTTAGCATCTAACACTAGCGACAACTAAATGATCCTTTTAAGCATTTTAGAAACAAAATTGAAGTGGTAGATAGCTGAAATTCTTGAATTAAAGTGTCTTTAATTGCATTTCCACTCGAAATATTGGATTTTCTAAATAAAATGATGTAAATACTCACTAAATTAGTTTTCTTTGCAAGTGTTTTGCACAAAATGATTGCAGACAAAAAATTTAATTCAAATAAAGTTAGTACAGAAAAATATCACGGGCATTTATATGAAAAATAAGTGAATTTTTGAGTGTCTTTAATTGCATCTCCACCAGTGTATAACGTTGCAGTAAAAAATAATGATATATAATTTTATTTGCAAGTTTATGTAATATTAAAATATATTCAATTTAGCTCTTATTTTGAGCATCTACAAATAATCAAACTGCTAAGAAACACAAATTGTGATCATGAATTGGAGTACCAAATACCTCGACAGAGAACTGATTTTTTACTGAAAAACTTTTTTAAATTTCCAACAATTTATCTAACACATACAGCTGTATATAACTTTACATGTAAAAAGTCCTTGTCTTAAATTGACGTTAAAAGATATGCCATCGGAAAATCTCGCGTTGAATCAATCGCCAAAAATATCGTGTTTCATTCTGGTGAAGATCGTCTCAAAATACTTTTTTTAAGAAATTATTTTTGATTTTATAATCGGATTTTTCTAGTTAATTTTAAGCAGTTGAAAAAGTTGAAATATTTTTATAAGATTTAAATATAAATTCCAAATGTTGTTTGCCTAATACTTGTACCATTTATTTTATTATGTCAAATATATATATATATATATATATATATATATATATATATATATATATATATATATATATATATATATATATATATATATGACATTTACATAAGATCTATGCAGCTGAACCAATTTTAAGACAACTATATCAACTTCCTGTGAATCATGGTATTTTTTGTAGAAAACCCAAGTGATTCTCATACTGCACGTTTTTTTAAATATTAATTGCCATTTACGAAAGCATACTTTGGAGAGAAAGAAACTATTGCAACTTGATTCAATAGAGCAGTTGGCGGATTGGTTGATCGTTGTACTTTTCTGAAAGCTAAGGCATATTAGATTGCGACATAGAGTTCGAAGCATATTCCAAACTATTGCGAATATCAATTTCTGTGATGAGAAGCGAACTTACCAACTGTTGAACCGAAGACCCGCGCACTAGCTATTCTAATTCAAGAGCAGATAACAATTGTATATTGGAAGCTTAATATAGAAATTGGAAAATTTATGCATCCCAATATTTTTTCATCTCTACAAAAATTGGTATATATTCGTAGGTTGATTTTATATTAAACTCTTCCTCGTGTTTTTTCGAAGTTATATCACGTTACATATTCCGTTAGAATAGAAATATTTTTCCTTCCAAAAACATTTTTGTATTTTTACTCTCTAATATATGCATATCTCTTTCATTCTTATCTATTTGTATCTATTCGAATGCAAATAGTACCATAAAAGTTTTCAAAAATGAAAATTGTGAGAGATATATGTAATAAAAATTAGCATTAAATTATCTAATGAAAAGATAATTTAGCTTTAAACTCAAAATGAGTATATTCAAAGAGACATTTTTCATTTAATAAGTATTTACAAAGTATAATCTAATTGTTATGTTACAGCTAGCACAAAAGGATTAGTAAATCTAATTTTAGTTAGTGAACGTAAATGTTAATAAAGTAAAATTGTATAATTCGCAGAATTTAATTAATCTATTTTAAGTTAATTAAAAATTGTAGACAAATGATCAACTGATTAGAATTATAATATGTAATATTAATAGACTGTCCATTTAAAAAGCCTACACTTATAATTTATTTAAAATAGGTTAACTAAAATCTAAGTGAATTAAAATTTTACTTTATTAACATTTCGCTTTCCAAAATTAAATTAATTAATTCTAGTGCTGTCTGTAACATAATAATTTGATTCAATTTTTAATGTTTCTTAGTAAAGTTTATTAAATATTAAAAAATTTTATTCAGTAAAAGTTTCTCATGCCATAATTTTGGCAACTTGTTATGCCTTTGTATGATTGAATTTTCTGTAAAAGTTGAGAAAATTCAATAATCAATTAAATTAATTACGTGAGAAAAACAACTGAATCTCAACACCAAGTGATTTAAATAAATATTGAATATTGTAATAGTTATTAGTTACAAATCACAATCACTTATTTAACAAATTTAAAATTCATAATAAAATAATTTACTTAATGTTTTATTACACGCTTTAATAAGATTTGATAAGTTTTGTGTTAGCAATTTAATTAAAAAAATTTTTATTTAAACAATAAGTTTAATAATTTTAGTGACAAAAATTTTAAATATTTTAATTTGATTTTGACCTTTATTTTACTGAGAAGTGTCCATGCATATTTGGTTTTATGCGAACACATAAAACGCTTGTATTTTAACTAAAAGTTTTTAAGATGCTTGAATTAAAGAAAAATGGGTTTAGTTGTAGTAATATAAACTACATGGAGTAAAAAATCGTTCTAAACATAATTTATATATGTAGTTACTAAAAGAGTTTTATTAAATTAATAAACTGAGCACAAAATGTTGTTAATAGTATTGCTATGAGTAGAGCCTACATCATTATTTTTTTTAGAAAAAATTAACGAAAAGGTAAATAACAGTAATTTTAAAATTATGCTTCTATATTAGCTTAATTTGCTTATGTAAAAATAAGAAAAAACGTGTGTAGAAGCTATATTTTTCATTTTTCATTATTTTCAAATTTTTTTCATAGAAAATATACGCGTTTTTCTTGCGATAGTTGTAGAGTATACTTCAAAAATTTGTTAAATTAAATATTTTTATTTCTATTAAAATAATCGTTTTTCTATTCTATCTTACGTATATTTTTCTTACTATATGGATTATATAGTTTATATATAGTATAAAATTTAATATAGATTTTTAAAATATATACATAGGTTTTTAAATGAAGAGTTATGTAAAGTTATTTGTGTGTGTGTGTGAGATATAAAAAACCTATATATAAAATTAATAAGTGGAATGTGTTATTAGTTACCAATAATCGAAATAAAATAAATATTCGACGGAAAATTTCTATTAAAATGATATCAGACTCACATTGTTACCTCATTAATGCTCAGCAATGTTGTTAATTATCATGTGATAACGTATTGAACAGCTAACTCAGTAAAGCACACCTTAGTGTGAATACAAATAGTTTAATAATTAATTTTATACAGTAATTTTTTTATTAAAGTAAAATTCGCTTGAAACGCTACACTTTAAAGTGCATTTAAAATCATTACAACAATACAATTCCAATATGAAAATTAAACTGACATTGAGCTATTTTTTATAGATTTTACTTTTAAAGTCTATTGAGCTATTTTTTATAGATTTAATTTTTCTATAGATTTTTAACTATAATGTCACTATTTAAAATTCTGTTGTTTCTTTTCATGAGCAGATAAGAATATAGCAATAGATGAATAGTTAATGTTAATTTTATATATATATATATATATATATATATATATATATATATATATATATATATATATATATATATATATATATATATATATATATATATATATATATATATATATATATATACATATATATATATATATATATATATATATATATATATATATATATATATATATATATATATATATATATATATATATATATATATATATATATATATATATATATATATATATATATATATATGTATGTATGTATATATATATATATATATATATATATATATATATATATATATATATATATTGACAAAATTAAATACTTTTTTTGGGAAACCAAGCTTCTTTTTGAGTTTTACTACTATTTTAAAAATTTCTTTAAGTACTACATTGTAGTATATTACATCAGCTAAAAATAAAACACACAGACACATGAACACAAACAGAAAGAGAGTTGACTTGGCTATAATTATTTTATCAGCTGTATTTTATACCTTTCATTTAAACTTTGTCATTATTTAGCTACAACTTTATCTTTCGAAATAGCGAGTGAAACTATGTATCGATCAAACGCAATAAATTTTAAGAAAATAATTTCGATTAAATATGTCATTTATGTAGCTACATCAAAATGGCATTTTGTATCTTAATAAACCTCTAGTTTACACACTCTCTCTAAATGATTTCAATATTATATTTCCTGCTTTACAAATAAAACAGAAATGTCCCATCAAAGTAAAAGGAGAAAGTTAAAAAAAACGTATGTGATTATAAAATAAAGAGCTGACACATAATTTCCGATGAGATTAATTTGAAATTCACAACTTGACATTTCCTTCTAGATGATATGCTTTTAAACTCCTTTTACCACGCATCAAAAAGCTTTATTCATTCAATAAAATTCAAGAAATAAGTAAAAATATTATGATAATAATAAAAATTATGGTTTGAGTGAGCAAAGGGCAATTTAACCTATGAAGTTTCTTAAATAAAATGAATTGATATCAAAACATTTGTTTGAAGTTTACGTAAAATATGTGCTGATTGGCAGCATTACATTTCAATAAAGAGATCTCACGAGGCATTAGATCATTACCAGGATATTTTCTTTTACAGGAGCTTGCATATTTTTGGTTTAATTTTATATAATAATTTTTTTATTAAAAAAACGCATGGACACATCAAAGTATTCTTCAATTTAGGGTTAAACAGGTGTTTTCTATTCAAAGCACCAAGAATATATTTAGGAAAATAGATAGATGAATGAATATATTAAGCACGACAAATTTTTTTCCTATAGTCAGTTTTATGTGCTTTCGTTTCCATCATGGAGAATTTCTTTGGATGTTTTTATTTGCTTAATCGTGATGAAACTGTTTTACCTGAAAAGATACTAGTTATATGTTGGTATTTAAGTTTTTTATTAAGAAGATTTTGAGAGACTCTTTTTTAGATAAAAGGACATATTAATTTTCATCATTCAGAAAAATAAGGAAATTATATACAGGTCTGGTATTGAGTGGAAAATCATAAACAAATCACTGAATTACATTAAAAAGAACAGTAATTTTTATTATTTTAATAATTTGCAGTTTTTTTGTGATTCTAAATTTAAAATATTCTTTTAAAAATTGAATTCACAGATTTTAACCTAAATGCGAAGCATATTTATATTATAATAAAAACTTAACAAGTTTAATGTGGTAAGATGTTATGAAAAGTGTGGAAATTTTTTAAATTAGCATTAATATAATTTACTGAAATTAGTTTGTTTACATACAAATGCAAAGATATAAATACTTTAGTTCCTAGTAATTATTTCGAGAAGGGGCACATTCTTATACAGGAGAACTTCTATTTCATATACTGAAAATGTGTTCAAAGCAATAATAATAGCATATTTATGGATGAGATTTTGCATGTACTAATGAAGATGGTTGATATTTTATTTTGAAATCAAAAATTGGAGAGACGGAATTACTTTATTGAGTGACTTTATTTAATCACAAAACTTAAGTAGCATAATAATCAAGCAAATAGGCACTGTTTATATAAACTTAAATTTGATTGTTTCTTTAACATATGAATTAAAACATAATACCTCTCGTGGATTCTTGAAGTCTTCACAGAAAATTTGAAAGGTTATTGGAATCTGAATTGATATCAGTTCACAAAAATTCTTTTTGTCTTCCACAAGTTTGAAACCATAAACTTAAAAAAGTATTAAGTAATAAAAATATTGAGTAAAGTATTAAGTAATAAAGTATAAAATAATTTAGATTCAATAAATTCGAACTTATAACATAAAGTTTGAGAATTTAATTACTTTTGGTAGATTAAATAATAATTTTAAGGCTTTATGTTAGATGTATTTTTTTCTTTTAGCATTAAATACTCATATAGTAACTATAGAAAACTTTATGCTCTATGAAAATCTCAAGCTACTTAATTCTTAATAAAGTAATGCTAACTATAATTTACATACTATTATATACTACGTAGTTCTGTTTGAACGAACTTAAGTTTGATTTTTCTTTCAAATATAAATTAAAGCATAAATCTCATGAATTCTTGAAGTCTTCACAGAAATCTTGATAGAGTATTAGAATCTATGACCAGTTTACAAATATTCTGTTTTGCGTAAGCTCAAGACCACGATTTTTATTTTATTTCTCTTGGTAATCATAAACCATAATTACCCTCCTACAGTAAATAGAAAATTTTTATTCTCCCCTAAAATCTCAAACAACCTTATTTTTCATTGAGTATTATTAACTTCCTTTTATAAATTATTATATGCTATATTTTCTGGAGGAAACAAATTTACAATGGATAATTATTATTATTAATATTGAGAAAGCACTTTATAGCTTTAAATCAGAATTTTCATACAAACATTATAAATTCAATAAGAAAATTGTACTCTTTTGTGCATTGAAAATGAACTCATTTAATGCAATTTAATTATTTCACTTATTTTTATTACAGTTCTTTTAATATTTGACTATTTTTTGCATTTTTTTATTTCAAGAAAAACATGGTTATAATTGGATTAGAATAAATGTGAAACTTACTAAAATTTAATGCTTAAATTAATATGTGAGTAACTGTTCAAATTATAGTTTATTGTTTCAAACATTTTTATTCGCAAGGAATTACTTTTGAAGTTAAAATGTAGCCCCACATTTATGACTGAATGAATAAAATTTTGTTTTGGTCAAGTATGTCAGAAAGAAGTCTACTACAGAAATGTTTTTGACAGAAATGTTATAACTTTGACGTTTAATGTGGAAGAATGTGTTGCTGAGATATTTCTTTACGTGACTTGGTTTGATTCTTTTAATTCACTTGCAAAGTTAATTTCTGATATTTTCGATTCTTTTTCCTTTGATTTAGTTTTTCATGTAAAAAACATACCATTTTTTAAAAAAATAGTACATTTATTGTTAATAATTGCATGAAATAGGCATTTCTATTCTGACACATAGATAATCTTTTATAGATAAAATTTAAAATGATATAATTTTACTCAAATATTACTTTTTGTGTTTAAATGTCTATTGAATATTTTTCATGAAATTAAACACATATTGCACAAAAATATTTTTATATTACATTCGTATAAATTCGTAAAGTCACCACTATTCAAATGTATTTTATTTTGAGAAACTAATGAAAACTACATTTTCACATTTCGATGGAGTTAAAAATATTATAAAATATGTATGTCATCTAAGAGTTTATCAAATCCTATTAATTTTGTGATATTTCATTTCTACATATTTGTGTATTTTTTTAATTAATGTAGGCCATCCGCGTAGTTATGTTGATTACTGCAAAGTAATTTAATATTTTGGTTCTGTTGTGCATATACATATTTATAGTAACTATGTTAAAGATTATATAATGTAAAAATATGACAAAATGAGAGATTAAACGTAATTTTTTATTAATTTAAATGTTTTAAATATTAAGGAAATTAAAAAAATCTTAATGAAAACAATAAATAAAATTGTTATAGTGAAACTTTCAGAAATTTTATTGTGGTTTAAAGTATATATCTCGTTAGAAATTAAGGTGAAAAAATTAAATAAAAATATAGAAAATAATATTTGTATTTATATACGAATAAAAGCAGTTATAGTGAGATTTTTTTTCAAACACCGTGTACATTACACATTTATTTTGCAGTTTATCATGTGATCAAATATCGGCCAAGATGGAAACAGGAAAGTCAATAAAAATGATTTAATATTTTTTGACTTGGCACATCAATCCCAAGACGCTGAATATCCTTCCTTATTTTGAAGGAAAACTGTTTCGTTCAAAATAACTGCTGTTTATTTTTATATGTAATAGTTTGAAATTTTTTAATATTTAAAGTAGTAAAATTTAATATATGACTAATATTCGGTTCAATATAATTAAAGACGAATAAATAAATATTTAAATATCTTTTTAGTATCTTTTCATTCTATTTAATATTTTACACTTAAATAATAATATATCTCAAAAAGAATTAGATTTTTCATCAATTGAAAGTAAAAACCTGGCAACAAAAATTAATTTTTAGTATAGAGTGTTATAAATGAGTTGTATTTTATCAAAAAATGGCGTGTTGTTTTCAAAATTTAAATAGTTTCAAGAATAAATATTTTATATTATAAATACATATGACATTTATTTGTAACAAAAGTAAATAAAATAAAATTTACGATAGAATGAGAAATTTCTCTTATAACAATTTTTTACGTTTATTTTAGTTTTTAAACAATAGATATGTTTTAAATTAGACTTTTATATTAAATAAATATAAATGATCTTCAATTTGCGTTTGCTATTTCAATTTTTCATTTCTTAATAGTTCTAGAAAATTTTTTTTGGATACAAAGCTCATTATTTTTAATAGTCAATTAATAATCATACGTGTATCAATAATTATAAATGCAAGTGAAATATCAAATTTTAACTATCAGAGAATATCACTACTTGCAAACTTAACCTTCATCTTTAGAATAAACTATGGTTGACTATAATTAAATTTCTTATAAAAAGTAGTTCGTTATATCTCCATATCGACGCTAAGAGCTAGTCACTCTCAATATAACAAATAACAAGCATCAAAATTATATTCAAAAATCTCTTTTTTACCTTTAAAATTGAATGTAAGTATTTTCTACTCATAACATAAGCCTGAATAAAACTGCAAAGTACATCAAATAAAATATGATTACTAGACAGTAAGGAATTCTAGTGGATTGCAAAAGTTCTTTAAAACTGATATTTTACTTAATTTTCGAAAGAAATTTACCAAGTCATCTTTGATATAACATTTAAGAGACATGAAATGAATTGCAATTCCTACAAAAATTGGAAAAGGATGCATTTGGAAATAGAAACTAATTATATTAAAATAACATAAATATTCTATTCACGTAATTGCTATTTTAATCTTGCAAGTTTGTTGGCAAAAGAGAGTCGAGATTAAAATATTCATTTGATGTATGTATGATTTTGACATCAAAAACGTTCTTTTAAAATGGCTTAGAAGGTTTTTCAAACAGTAATTTGCTTATTTAAAAAAAGATTTCGTATTTTGATATAAAAAGGAGTCTTTTGTAACATTGCAATTTAATTCTTTTTACTGTAGATAATATTCTCTTTCATCTATTCTTGTATATTATTACAACTTGTATTTAGTGGTTTCTTTTTGGACTCTTTTTTTCTATTAAGGCCATGTTATTAAAACGGTTTTATACTTAACAAAGAGTAAAATATTTTATTAAATGGCTTTTATAAATTCAACAAGGTATTGTTCGTTAATTTACTCACAGGAATTAGCTTTTTCCTTTTTATATCAAAATACGAAATCTTTTTTTAATAAGCGAATTACTGTTTGAAAAACCTTCTAAGCCATTTTAAAAGAACGTTTTTGATGTCAAAATCATACATATATCAAATGAATATTTTAATCTCGACTCTCTTTTGCCAACCAACTTGCAAGATTAAAATAGCAATTACGTGAATAGAATATTAAATGGCTTTTATAAATTCAACGTATTATAAATTCAACGTATTATTTATTAAATGGCTTTTATAAATTCAACGTATTGTTTGTTAATTTACTCACTGGAAGTAGCTTTGCATTAAAAGATTTTACGTTGAAGTAATCACAGATATTCCATGAGCGAATGTGTAATTTAATCGTTTGTCCCAGATATTTTATGAAGAAATGTTAACTATGACGATTCGCCCTGGATACCTAAAAGAAAATAGTATCGAAATGGCAGTCCTAGTGAGACCAATGTTTTTTATTATATTATTTTTCTGAGGAATTTTTAGTTACATGAAGGAATCTGTATTCCCCCTTCAGATCAATGTCAAAATTTGGGGAGTGGATCCTCTGGTGGTGCCATCTATCGAAGGAGTCTTAGAGTAAAGACATACTTTTACCTTCCTAGTGCTCTGTGGTTAAAACAAAAGACCCATCCTTCTGACTTCAATTCACATAGCCAACGGTATAGCGAGCTTAGCTTGTTAAAGTGTCATAATTAACAACAGGAATCTATACAATTTGATTACATAAATGAGAATTCTTTTGAAGCCTAAAACTATTTCACGAGGAAAATTTACTAATTAAACATTTCATCATTTTACATACTTAAAATAAATCAGATTTGGTATAGTTCTTAAAACTCTTTTTTTTTGTATGTTTCCTGCGGCCAATTTTTAACTGTTTGAAAATGTAAAACATAGTGAAAAAGGAATTAATATTTAAAATTTTCTAAAAAAGTATTAAAGATAATGCAATGCAAAAATTCACAGAGAATTTTATTTTTGTAATAAATATAGAATTTAAAGTGAAGTATAATTTGCATAGTAAAAAATATAGAAATTATAAAGTGAAGTATGAATTTGCATAGCTTTTTCCATGAATTATTATTTTTTCGTTTTCTGTTGTAAAAGCTTAAACATTTTGTATATTTTGGAACTGTACTGTACTTCGTTTGATTTAAAGGTAAAGGAATTGTTTTAATCTTTAATTGGAGGTACATTTCTTACTTTAAATTTGGGTGATTGTTTTAGTAAATCTCAAACATTGATATTATTAAGATTGAATTGCATTGCAATGATACATTTTTGATAGTTTCATATGTGGCAAATGTTTTTTTAAAATTTATATGCTAAAATTTTAAAACAACTAATTAGTAGAATTATATACATACGAAAATTCAATATTTAAGTATGCAACTACGAATTTATAATATAATATAATATCTAATGTTAGTATTTCATATCAGGATTCATTTAGCCTATGTGCTACAGGATGATAATAATTTATGAAATAGCTTTCTGGTTGACTTCTGATTATTCAGTTCAAAGTTTGAATACTGAATTGCTAAGTTTCCATTTATATGTGACAATATTCAAATACTTTCAGATACTAAACATAGAATTTACAAAATGATGACTCAAGTAACCGAATTTTTT